>CANNZV010000056.1:0-43545 GCA_947561585.1 Caprella mutica | reverse complement strand
AGTTATCTAAAGTGCCATAAAGGAGCATAAGTTGATAACTGTGGCAGATAAGACTTGGATGAGAGGAGAGGAGAAACGCATGGAGAGACTCTGATCCGGGTTAAATGTTATGAAAGAAAGGATGAATGCACGGAGAGACTCTGCTCCGAGCCAAATGTACTGAAGGAAAGGATAAACGCATGGAGAAACATTTTCCGTGCCATATGTTATGAGGAAAAAGATAAACTCAAAGAGAGACTTTGTTCTAGGCCAAATGTTTTGAGGTTTTCAATATATCAATTTAACGTGAAAGCATTGACCAGTCAAATGATCAAAATGTTGACCATTAATCATAATTTTTGAGCATAAAATAATCAAATAATTTAAGAGATTATGTAGTAGTTTTTTTTTCTGGTAAAGGATCTAACTACCATTTACATTATTTTAGCCCCTTTGCTGAATATTAATTATGCTTATTATAAATTGAATTCTCATCAAGTAAAGGATCGGTTGGACGATAATCCCATCATTCGCAAATATTAGATAGTCTCTTTATCGGTTCCTTGGCTTTCAATTAGTTAAATATAACATCGTTTTGAAGAAAGTTCTATTCCTGCCGAACATTCCAGAAACTGAAGATAGTATCGATTCTCTATTCACTTCATGCGATCAACTTGATAGCTCTAGTCAATGATAAGGGTTATAGGCTTTCAGGTTCTTTACGAAAGGCTTGCAATTGTGATAAGGTTTACGGCTAGTGGTCATTAACTAAAGCTCTCAATTTCAGTTTATAATTCAGTTCATTGTATCTCCATTTTTATGAATGGCTGCATCGCTTTTCAAAACATGTTACCTTGATCGTAAACGATATTTGTAATAGATAATGAATTTATAAATTGTTTATGAAAAACTTTTATCATATTTATTCCTTAAATATGTAGATATTGTTTTATATGTTGTACGAATTCAGCTGTATATAATTATAGTTCGCTATTTATTTTTTTCGTATAATTTTTAATATCAACACTTTTTAGGTTTAATGATTGGAGAAAGCAAAGAATGATTAAGAGTTGTCAATAAAATTGCCCTGAATTCCTATTACTTTAAATTTGTTAGTTAATTTAGTTGTTTAATGTTTATTTTGATTGTAGATAACTCTCCAACAATCTGTTCTACTTAATTTGGATAATTGCATTGAATATAGACGATAAAAGATAGCTTGATAAATAGTTTAATGTTTTATTCTCTTTATATACCATAGCTGCTACACTGAACATATGTTCTACTTCAAGCAATTTAACCGAACAAAAGATCAACTTCCTACTGAAGAATGTTTTTTTAATGGTTAAAAATTCCAATATTTTTCCAAATATCACTTCAAAGTAATTAGGTGATGGTGATGGAACCCAACATGCAACTAAAGTCGCATCGACAATACGTGAAACGTGTGAATACATGAAATATTCCATTCAATTGCAATCCATTGAAGCCTGGAAAGTGAATAATCAATTGCACTTAGATTGAGGAAAACAGCAATATTGAATAGGCAGCCCATGATTTAGATTCTTCCATTGGGTTCTAATTAGGGATTGAATGGAGCCTAATGAACCATTTGAAGCTATGGAAGGCCATCGCAGTTTGGATTTACCTCTGATGAGGTGATACAGTGGAAATTGATTCCATAGGAATAAAGGAATTATACAAAACACTTAGATATAGATTACTGTGTGAATCAACGTCATATGAATTATTGAAAATCTGCAGTAAGAATAGATTCTAGAGGACGAAGAAATTTTACGGACATAAGGTTAACATTGTAGCTTACTGTACTAATTTAATACCATAGGAAGAGGAGAATTTCATGAATTGGCTTATTATGAAATATGATGTGTTTTTTTATCAAAGAAAAAAAGTATTTCAAAAAGTTACATCCAGTGATAAGTTAAGTTAAGTTCTATTGCTTTATTATTCCAAGTAACATTGCGCAAAAAACAGTTTTTTGAGGCCATAAATTCCGGAGCAGGTAAAGATAACGGACCATGGCCCGTTATCCTTACTGGTTAAAATCTTAACTCTACTAACATAGCCCACAAAAGTTTGCTCGACAACCTAGCCACTGGCGCGGCCGCAACAGTCCTCAATGAAACTTTGGCACATTCTTAACCAATGACTTTTCAATATTTTTTCTTCATAAAAACCTTCATTTATTTGCATGTCCATTGGTAAACGCCGAAGAATAATTTTCTACTTAAAAATTAAGGAACAAACAAAGAGAAGAAACAAATACTTTTTAGGTATTATTGTATGGGTGGGGCTTGTCACTGTGTACGGAGTTTGGTGTGCGTTTATATTCTCGCTCATCTAAATAAACCTCTATTATTATTAATGAGAGGATCCCCGCTCGCCGTGGGGAATTTGTACTGAATCCTCATTGAACCGATCTAGAGACTAGTCGTTGAAATCCTCCAGCCTCCCAATTCTTTCAAGAAAGGTTGAAAGATACGAGGAGCAGAGAGTCAAGGTAATTCTTTAGAGGTCCGTTAGAAATTTCAAAACTATTCAGGTATTGAATTTACAATATTAAATGGAGTCGAAAAATATATGGACGTTTTTGCAAACGTATGTATATGAAATTCATACTATTTATGACATCAAACCTCCATCCATTACCGATTTTGTATGTCGCTTGCAGAAGCAGTGATCACTTCTTTAATATAATATTCTACTTGTTAGATACATTAAGGCTCTTATTTCTATTTATACCACTTGCTGAGGAATCTTTTTCACTACCTCATTATGGATAACTTATGTTGCTTTTTATGAAATAAAACAAATCTTAGTTATAAAATGTTATTAACTCGTGTAAGGAAAACACATTCATCCCTTGATTTCAATCACTTTATATGTAGTCAAAATGGTTGTTCTAGGATTTTTAACAGTTTAAGTTGTCTATATAGACATGTTCGCAAAAATCATCTCGGTAACGATAATATTAATACCAATTTAAATGAATTAAGAACAAATTTGAATCACTCAACCAACTTAATTAATATAACAACAAATGAAATTAGTAGCAATGCTGGAGATAATCAAGTAAATGTTCCTACAGAATCTGTAGCAAATTTTGAAAATTCTGTTGTTATATTCGTGTTAAAATTATATAGTGAACCTTCTCTCACAAGAACTCAAATCAATAACATTATTAACTTAACTACTGATATGATAGATCAAAAATTGAGTCCTAACGATTCTAAAATTTTAGAAAGCGTGAATACTGAACATAAGCGAAAAAATGTTCTCAGAAACTACGGGTTAATGCAAGAGTCTGAAAAAATTGTCTTATATTACATTAATAAATTAGTGAAGGTTAATAATGGCCATGTTCGTAAAAGCTATCCAGTGACAGCACAGTATTTTCCTTTGCATATCACATTTTCCAATATATTTAAAATGAACTCTAAATTAATAGAAGCACTTTCTTATTTGAGATCTCCCAGTGAATCACTTGATGACATTAAAGATGGTTTGCAATATAAAAGTATGCCTCCTAATACTATCCCCTATGTCATTTATTTTGATGATATAGAGACTGGGAATCCTCTTGGCTCTCACAAAGAGTTAATAAGATAGGTGCTATTTACCTCTCTCTTAGATGCTTTCCGCCAAATACTTACAGTAATTAATTTAAAAAATATAGATCAATGCATATTGTTTCCTTCCACAAAACCAGATAATCTTGAGATTGCACTTAAAAGGTTAGTTTCTGATATTTGTTCTCTCTTTGAAGATGGAATGAACATTGGTGGCACAAACATTAAGTTAAGTTGCTGTGGATTTATTGGTGACAATCTGGCTATTCATCAAATGTTAGGATTCAATCAGAGCTTTTCAAGCAATTACTTTTGTAGATTCTGCTTGTCTCATAAATCTTCTACAAGAAAAATGATTAGTGAAGATCCCAGTTTGTTAAGAAATCGTAATAATTATGCAGATCAAGTTGTTGAAATAGATTCCTCATCAAGTGGTATTCGTAGACATTCAGTTCTTAATGAAATTCCAAACTTTCATGTGACCGAAAACTATTTTGTAGACATAATGCACGACGTTTTGGAGGGCACAGCTAATTTTGGCATGTGTTCTCTCATTAATGAGTTTTTATCTCAAGATGTGTTTTCTTTGAAACACTTCAATGAATTATTGAAAATGTTCCCTTCGGAAGTAATTTAAACCGACCACCTCCAATAAAGATCCATAGTTTACGTAAAGGTGACCTTACCCAGTTAAAATTCGGTGCAGGATAGGGGCAGCGGGTGGGGCGCGCAGGGCCGGCATCATGGCAGGCAGAAGGCCGCGATAGGGCCGCGACAGTGCATTTTTGTCCGCTTTTGGGGACCTCATTCTACGTCCCCCCACTGCACTGAACTACACTGGGGCGCTACCCTAAACTGCAGGCACGCGCGTCCTAACTACTAATGCGCGACCGCGTAGCGTCCGTGGCCACGCATGAAACACTAGAGAAAAAATACCCTCATGGCAGATATTGACTGCGCCAATACTGCGCTGAATATGAACGCACATATTCATACCATAAAATATGACGCGTTTAACGCATATATACTTCATATTATGAATGTGACGTTATTCGGCAGCAATATTCCAGTCAATATCTACCATGAGGGTGAAAAATGATCATGTCTAAATAGCTATTTGAATTAATGTGATTGACGTTTCAAGTTAGGGAAAAATTTATTTAGTAGGGGTAAATGTCTTTTTCAGAAAAAAAGGCCATATCGTTTAGCTACATCAAAAGGAAATTAAATAAAAGGGACTGGAAGAATCAGTCAGAAAGAAAAGTGGCTCTATAAACAATGTCACCTGCCACCCGTCAGTGACGATACTAGTGAATGGACAAAAAAGCTTCTCCGTGAATGCTGTGACTTACCAAGAATTGTGACGAAAAGAGTCACAAGCACCTGAGGCGATGGTGGATGGAAGAAGGAGATGATGGGAAATGAAGACTTCCTAATACAAAAATCTAAGACCTCGCAGTTGATGAATATAACTTTGAGCTATTCTCCAAAACTGCAAGTAGCGTTAATAAAAATAAACATGGTAAAATAATACATTCCAAATTAGCTACAACAGTTCAGGGCTGAAGGGACACCATCTCCTTTTCCATTTACGATATAATAGACTGTAAAGAGTAGTGGTGAGGTTATAAAAGTGAAGTAGATAGCTTTAAATTCATTTATTGGTAAGCAAACTAAAGCTATACATTGTAAATCTTACTTATATATTTTTCCTCTCTAACTGATTGTCAAAGTTTGTAAAATGAGTACCACTTGTTACTAATAATAAAAAATGTAACCATACTTACAAATATAAATTGGGAGAAGAGTAAGAGATTAGGTCGCCAACTTTGATAACGCATTCCTCGGGGGTGTAGGTCATAAGCAACCCCCCCCCCCCGATTACGAGCTATCTGTTTTTTAATCCTTATTTATTTACCTATATTATTTAATCCCCCTGACCCCCCTGCCAGGTCATTAATCAATCATTAAGTGTGCAGTACAACAAACTTGTGAAACTACATTAGCAACTCTCAGTTATTTCTATCTAAGTACATAGTTCTTCATTTGTTTAACTATGTAAATAAGGATTAAACAACAGGGAGGGGGGGGAGGGCTCGTGGCCAGGGGGGCTCATGACCTGGGGGGGGGGCTCGTGATCAGGAGGGCTCATGACCTGGGGGGGGGGCTCGTGATCAGGAGGGCTCATGACCTGGGGGGGGGGGGGCTCGTGATCAGGGAGGCTCATGACCGTGATCAGGTGTGGGAGCGTATGCCCCTTCCTCTATGTCCATCCCAATCGCCAGAATTCTATAGAGGCTCATGACATGGGGGCATGACCGTGCTCATGTGTGGGAGCGTATGCCCCTTCCTCTATGTCCATCCCAATCGCCTGAATTCTATAGGGATATTCCAATGGTTTTATGAACTGGTTTGAAATCGGGTCCGGACAGTGTTTCTAAAAATTGAAACGAACATTATAAACAATTCACTGAATAATTACATTTCGTGCTTATAATAGTAAATTTATGTTCAACTAGACAGCTGATATTGCTGTAATTAATCAACAGATGAATAAAATACATACTTCGAAACTAACTAGGCACACTGTATTTCAAAACTAGGCACACTGTAGTTCAAAACTAGGCACACTGTAGTTCAAAACTAGGCACACTGTAGTTCAAAACTAGGCACACTGTAGTTCAAAACTAGGCACACTGTAGTTCAAAACTAGGCACACTGTAGTTCAAAACTAGGCACACTGTAGTTCAAAACTAGGCACACTGTAGTTCAAAACTAGGCACACTGTAGTTCAAAACTAGGCACACTGTAGTTCAAAACTAGGCACACTGTAGTTCAAAACTAGGCACACTGTAGTTCAAAACTAGGCACACTGTAGTTCAAAACTAGGCACACTGTAGTTCAAAACTAGGCACACTGTAGTTCGAAACTAGGCACACTGTAGTTCAAAACTAGGCACACTGTAGTTCAAAACTAGGCACACTGTAGTTCAAAACTAGGCACACTGTAGTTCAAAACTAGGTACACTGTAGTTCAAAACTAGGTACACTGTAGTTCAAAACTAGGTACACTGTAGTTCAAAACTAGGCACACTGTAGTTCAAAACTAGGTACACTGTAGTTCAAAACTAGGTACACTTTAGCTAATTGCAATAACACAAAAATAATATAACAAATGAAATTTATAGCTATTACACTGAGCAAGTAATACTTGTGAATATCATACTTTAAAAAAAACTGGTATTGGACTTGGTACTGGTATCATTTAACAATATGGTATCGGTGCATCTCTAGTAAATTCCATTGTGTCAATTATTTTATTTAAGATTGAAAAGAGAGCTGAACTTACCTTATACTTCATATTGAATAGCATCATGTCCTCTTCATCATCTAAAGACATGTTATAGTTTGAACTGAATATCCTTGATTGTTTGATACATACAAAATTTCTTGAACTAGTTTCCTTTTGGAATGTGTTGAATAATTATAATCCTGAAAAGAAAAACAAAAGTTTTGACATATATAACAAACAAATTCATGAACATATATAAAAATAGCCTAGCTAGTAACAATATCCAGAGGGAGGAATACAGATTATCATAAACAAACTCACAATTTGAGTTAGCTATGTATAATTTTTTAATAATGATCACACTGTATAAATATGAAAATTAACACAAGAACATAGGTAGATAATTGATAGAACACCAGTTATCTAAATAAATTGGAGTGATATTAGCCACTTCCATACTATGCAAATTTCTATTTAATGTCCTAAACATTATTGAGTTTTAGCATGACAATATGGGAAAAATATGCTTTAAATTCAAATATCTATCAAAGTTTCTTGGATTATCTGACCATTTGAGATACTTTGTAAAATATCTCATTGGTCGAAGGACTCAAAACAATGACACTGGTGAATGAGCTACGATTTTGACTCTGAATAATATAGTATATATTATATAATAACCACCCAGCATCATCTTTTTAAGTATGGACATCATGATCAAATAACGGAACCATCTCTGAACTACGACTTAAGTACTATTTTTCTACTCAATGCATTAGTTTAAGTTGAAACAAGAGAGTGCACTTAAAATTCTACACATGTTGCTAATAGAAGAATAGAAGAGATAATTAAATAGGGGTGTAACAGGTGTGAAAAAGTGTCGTGTGTACCTTGCGTCAAAAGAAAGTCACCTCCTGCGTCAAAAGAAAGTCACCTCCTGCGTCAAAAATAGTCACCTCCTGCGTCAAAAAATAGTCACCTCCTGCGTCAAAAGAAAGTCACCTCCTGCGTCAAAAGAAAGTCACCTCCTGCGTCAAAAGAAAGTCACCTCCTGCGTCAAAAGAAAGTCACCTCCTGCGTCAAAAGAAAGTCACCTCCTGCGTCAAAAGAAAGTCACCTCCTGCGTCAAAAGAAAGTCACCTCCTGCGTCAAAAAATAGTCACCTCCTGCGTCAAAAAAATAGTCACCTCCTGCGTCAAAAAATAGTCACCTCCTGCGTCAAAAAATAGTCACCTCCTGCGTCAAAAAATAGTCACCTCCTGCGTCAAAAAATAGTCACCTCCTGCGTCAAAAAATAGTCACCTCCTGCGTCAAAAAATAGTCACCTCCTGCGTCAAAAAATAGTCACCTCCTGCGTCAAAAAATAGTCCCCTCCTGCGTCAAAAAATAGTCCCCTCCTGCGTCAAAAAATAGTCACCTACTGCGTCAAAAAATAGTCACCTCCTGCGGCAAAAAATAGTCACCTCCTGCGTCAAAAAATAGTCACCTCCTGCGTCAAAAAATAGTCACCTCCTGCGTCAAAAAATAGTCACCTCCTGCGTCAAAAAATAGTCACCTCCTGCGTCAAAAAATAGTCACCTCCTGCGTCAAAAAAAAATCACCTCCTGCGTCAAAAAATAGTCACCTCCTGCGTCAAAAAATAGTCACCTCCTGCGTCAAAAAATAGTCACCTCCTGCGTCAAAAAATAGTCACCTCCTGCGTCAAAAAATAGTCACCTCCTGCGTCAAAAAATAGTCACCTCCTGCGTCAAAAAATAGTCCCCTCCTGCGTCAAAAAATAGTCCCCTCCTGCGTCAAAAAATAGTCACCTACTGCGTCAAAAAATAGTCACCTCCTGCGTCAAAAAATAGTCACCTCCTGCGTCAAAAAATAGTCACCTCCTGCGTCAAAAAATAGTCACCTCCTGCGTCAAAAAATAGTCACCTCCTGCGTCAAAAAATAGTCACCTCCTGCGTCAAAAAATAGTCACATCCTGCGTCAAAACATAGTCACCTCCTGCGTCAAAACATAGTCACCTCCTGCGTCAAAAAATAGTCACCTCCTGCGTCAAAAAATAGTCACCTCCTGCGTCAAAAAATAGTCACCTCCTGCGTCAAAAAATAGTCACCTCCTGCGTCAAAAAATAGTCACCTCCTGCGTCCATGGGAACATAGGAATTAATTCAAAATTTTAAGCCAATTAGACATATCTGAATTTTGACCTCTTGAAATTTAGCAATTGGCTTTAACTGACATACTCTGTAACCCAGTCTGCAAAAGATGCATGAAGTTGTGAAATTTATCCGGTGACTATTATGGCCTTGAAATTAGTGTCCTGAATTATCTGGCGACAATTTCTTAATCAATTCCTATGTTTACATGTAATTATTGAAGAGTGTTTTGAGATTTCTGGCCATTTTAGAGAGAAATTTAAAAATCTTTTGGAAAGAATTGCTCCAAAAATTGAATATTTGAAGACTGATTGTGCATGTTTTGCAGACTGGTTTGAAACATGGAAGAAAAGTGACCTCCGTCAAAGAAAAGCGACCTCCGTCAAAGAAAAGCGACCTCCGTCAAAGAAAAGCGACCTCCGTCAAAGAAAAGCGACCTCCGTCAAAGAAAAGCGACCTCCGTCAAAGAAAAGCGACCTCCGTCAAAGAAAAGCGACCTCCGTCAAAGAAAAGCGACCTCCGTCAAAGAAAAGAGACCTCCGTCAAAGAAAAGAGACCTCCGTCAAAGAAAAGAGACCTCCGTCAAAGAAAAGAGACCTCCGTCAAAGAAAAGAGACCTCCGTCAAAGAAAAGAGACCTCCGTCAAAGAAAAGAGACCTCCGTCAAAGAAAAGAGACCTCCGTCAAAGAAAAGAGACCTCCGTCAAAGAAAAGCGACCTCCGTCAAAGAAAAGCGACCTCCGTCAAAGAAAAGCGACCTCCGTCAAAGAAAAGCGACCTCCGTCAAAGAAAGGTTTCTAGTGAAAGTAACCTAATTTTACTGCTCCATTTATCAAAATTTTAAAACTATGTTGACTCTCTAAATATAGCTAGTGCCAAAATTTACATGAGAATAGGTACCTAAATATATTGAAACTATCAAGATGCATCTTATATAATCTGAATAATCATCATGCCATGTTCAAGAGACTGGCAGATTGTTAGCCAATTTCAAGCCAAAATTTAAAGATTCTGAGACATGTCAATTTTGGCTCATTTCTTAAAATTTTAGGCCAAATTAACATGGGAACATAGAAATTAAATTAAATCAAAACATTAAGCCCAGACTGTAGGAACTGGTAAACTGTTCTCCAAAAAATCTTCTGTTTTGGCTTCTGTTCTCAGTCAAATTAATGCAAATATAGGAGAAAACTAAGGACTGTTCAGACTGTTATTACA
Organism: Caprella mutica; assembly: GCA_947561585.1. Taxonomy (NCBI): domain Eukaryota; kingdom Metazoa; phylum Arthropoda; class Malacostraca; order Amphipoda; family Caprellidae; genus Caprella; species Caprella mutica. Next base: position 33,319 of record CANNZV010000056.1, on the reverse strand, counting down.
GAAAATGTTAAAAATGTCCCATATTCTGTAGACTGGCATTAAGCCAATTAGACAAATCTGAGTTTTGACCTTTACAAATGTAACTTATTATGTAAGGCTGAGGGTCAATTAATTGGCATCAACTGATTAACTGGCATATTTTGTATACAATAATACAGAGATCTCTTTTAATGATCGAGGTAAAATTCAGGTAAATAGATATAGCTTGTATAGGTACTAGCCAGTCTGCAAAATATATGACATTTTAACATTTTCTGTGCAAACAATCAATGATTTCCTCTTACATTTACATGTATTTTACTGAGAACATAAGTCAAACTGTAGGATATCTTGGAGAACACTTTACCTGTTCCTGCATTCTGGATAGATCATAGGTAGGAATGAATTCAAAACTATTGAAGAAAATTCAATATACCTAGTGGTCAGTCAAGACTCTAGCGACTGCGAATATCTATCTCCCTGACTCAACTAATGTCCCAGTCTGTATTTTGTGGTAATTTTCACCGACATGTCGGTGGAAATTTTTGCCCTTTGAAAATAATATTCTGGCAAAGTCGGTGGATTTTTATAGCCATTTATTCCAATAATCCTATGTTACCATTAATTTTTGGTGGATAAGTTAGAAAAAAGTTGCTGGATCAGCCAAATTAATAGAAATTTATAGCCTAGTGGATTTTTCAACTTTTAAAAAGTCAAGTGGAATTTTGTGCCCCAAATACAGACTGGTATAATGCCCAGACTGTATTTCATGGTAAATTCCATCCACTTGTCAAGTTGTCAGTGGAATTTTTCCCCTTCGAAAATAATATTATACTAGTAAGTCTGTGGATTTTAGCTATTTAGGTATTCCTATGTTAGTATAACTATAATGTTACCAACTTACCATTATTTTTTTTATTTTTGGTGGCTAAGTAAATAAAAAAAATGTTGGTGGCTACTGGCTCATTCGAACAGCTATCTTAGTATCTATCATGAAATAGGTAGGTAGGTATGTATTTTTCTGATTTTTCTTTCAGCTTTTTTGCCTTTTGGAAAAGTAATTGGAATTTTGTAAACCAAATACAGAATGGTTGTGGATTCACATCATTCAGGTACCATCAGACTTCAGTCATAAATTTGAAACAACAAATATCAAATTCACTACATTTCTACATATAGGAACCTATCATAAATCATCTTTCAATCTACCTATGATCTATCTAATAGAACGTATGGTGGGTGCGCCGTGATCTGGTGCGCCGCTCATCTTTTAGATACGTATCAATATAGGCTATACTGGCGACTTTGTTCACAGTGCACACTTTGAAACATGGCTAAGGTATATAGCTATCAGAATGTGTGGACGAGTGGACCATAAAAAATAGAAGCCAACTAATTTGCTTAACTGACATCGGTAGTACTCTATAACTAATAACTTGAGTCGCCTGTTGGCTGTGGGTAGCTAGTACATAGATATGTCACAGTGGGAGTAACTTGGACATAGGCTACTTGGAGTACAAGTTACAGTGCATTTCCTGATACCTATGTGCTAGTACATTATACAGAGCTAGGTGAAAAATCATTTATTGTCAGATAGATAACTGGTGTCATGAGTAGCCTAGTAGGCACCTAGACCTAGTTAGGTAGGACCGTAGGTAGTGAATTTCAAAACCCAAAAAAGTACAAATTAGCTATAGGCTATATTATATAATATATAGCCTAGCATAGCTATTTTTTTTTTCAATAGGATACAATAACCACTGAACTCTTAAATACTATACACATGATAGATACACAATTCCACTTTCACCAATAAATTAATAATTTAAAACATTAATTCACCACAGAACCTTATTTTAAACTAGAAACTATTCAAAATACGGCAGGTTCAATGGTTCTCAATAAAAAAATACGATATTTTTCTTTAGAACGTACAAAATAATTGCTCTATATATTTCGTTTTGCAACCCTGTTTTTAATATTTTCAGCATGGAAATGATTTTATCTTTAAATAATTATTAAGAATGACCGATTTTTTCAATAATGATTTCGTGTTATTTGGTATTCTTGTATTCCAATATACCTATTTAAATGGCGCGGATGAAGAACAAATACATGATTAATGTTATAATAATATTAGTATATAATTTAAACTGGTTAGTTATTGCAATTATTTCACTTATAATATTGAATCGTTGTTAGATGAACCAAATTAATTTTCTGTACTAACTATATATATGCAGTATATTGTATGCATTATATACAATATATAAATATTGGAGTAAACTTATTAAACTAAGGCCAATGTCAGCTTGTTTATAAGAATGTCATTATATATTCCATATACCTATGATATATTTTATATATTCTCACATGCCAAAAGTTTAATTCGACAAATAATAACCTACATCAGGGTAAATAATTACCTAATATCTTATAAATTGAAAACATTATATGCAATGGTAGTTTAGTATGCTTATAATTTATCTTTATAAATCATTTTATCTATAATCAAGCATCAGCACTTTGATATTCATGGAAATTATTTAAGAATGTCTCCTGTAACTACGATTCTCAGTCATATGTACGCATGGAAGTACTATTAGAACCTACATGATCGATGTGTGAGTCTGATGAGAGCTGTACGTCAGTTCATTCAGTGAGAAGATACAGAAAAACTATATTCTGATAAAGCCTGATATCAACATTGTCAGACTTCACTATTGCTTTGATCTTCTATAAGTGTTACTTTAAAAAAATTTAGTGGTTCACTCTGACAAATGAGAAATATAAAAACGCATACAAATTACTCAATGATATCCGTGGTTAAATAAATATTAGGTAACAATAGATTTAATATAAAACTGAATGAGCCAAACCATAGCTGAGTACCAAGAACAATAGTGATTAATGTTTATTTTATATTAGGGCTATCCACCAATTAATTAACTATAGCTATTATTGCCTATTATTAGCTACACTATCGATAAAGATGTTGTATTTTTGTTCAAATTAATTTGTTGGATTATGATTCATGAGCAATATGTTGTGCTTCAATCTCTGGAGATTTTAGCCAATATTATCGACTATAAACTCTGGAGATTTTCTATGCTCTGTTCTCCAGAGTTTTCGGCAGATAATAACGCGTCAAACCTCCACAGATTACCTCGTTCTTATACTGCCGTGGCCTCTGTAGGTCGCGGTAAACATTTGTAGAAAGCAGAGATTATCTGCTGAGCGCTGCTTAGAAATGCTGAGACTGCCATAAACTACAGTAAAACGTCCGCTATACTGCACCGAATTTTAACTGGGTAGTATGAGTGCTGCAGAAGTTCTAAATCTTGTCATGTATTTTGGTCTACTAATTGGTTTTCAAATTCCGGAAAACCATGATCTTTGGGTTTATTACTTACACACAGAGAAAGGATTAGTTGAATCAAATCATATTTGATTTGTTTTGACTAAATTTTATGGTTTATCTGTGCGCCTACCTACGTGGTGAGTTGCAGGTACTATTTAATATGAGTTAAATTGACGTTGGTTAAAACAACACATATGTGAGTTGATTATTTTTAATTCCCGATGGTCACAACAACTACCTGTGATAGTCAAAACTGCTCGTGATTGTTGAACCAATTATATGTAATGGTTAAAACAACTACAGAACAAGGTTACATCAACTACTTGTGTATGTTTCTCCAATCACTCCTATGTGTTATACCAACTACTCGTGTAGGTTATACCAACTACTCGTGTAGGTTATACCAACTGCTTGTGTAGGTTATACCAACTACTCGTGTAGGTTATACCAACTACTCGTGTAGGTTACATTAACTACTCGTATAGGTGATATCAACTACTCATGTAGGTTATATCAACTACTCGTGTTGGTTATATCAACTAATCGTGTAGGTTATACCAACTGCTTGTGTAGGTTATACCAACTACTCGTGTAGGTTATACTAACTACTCGTGTAGGTTATACCAACTACTCGTGTAGGTTATACCAACTACTCGTGTAGGTTATACCAACTACTCGTGTAGGTTACATTAACTACTCGTATAGGTGATATCAACTACTCGTGTTGGTTATATCAACTACTCGGTTAGGTTATATCAACTACTCGTGTAGGTTATATCATCTTCTCGTGTTGGTTATATCAACTACTTGTAAACTAAGTAAATGTATATCAACTATTATAGTGTAGGTTGAAATATCGGTCTGGTTAGCAGTAGCCAGACTTTTTACAAGAATTTTTCAGTCACTTTATTTACTCTATCAAATTATAATCTCGAGTTAGGTCCCGGTATCAATTAGATTAGACTATTTATTTTCTAGGACCAAATCTAACATGTTCACATTTATTTTCTACTTTTGCTTCTGTGATATGCATACTATTTTAATTTTAAAAAATAGTTGATCACCTAGACCTATCCTTGCTTTTTGAAATGTTTTCGATCCGATGAATTGATATATGGTTATCAGTTGTAAATTAATAGATTAGATTGAATAAGTAATCTCATCAGGTCAGTTTATAAATAAGTAGTTAGATGACATAAATAACTTTAAGTAATTAATTAACCAGGCTAGATTACAAAATATGATAAATCTTTGATATGCTGCAATTGTACTATAACTTAATGAATAATAAATTAATGATAAAGCCTTTATCTTCTAAACCATATTTTAGTGCAATTCAGCTTACTCATAGGCACTGATATTGAAATATGCTAATAGAATTACCAAGGTCAAATTGAAAACGAAATATAAATATTTAAGTTTTAGATTTATTATTTAGAAGTACAATTTGAATTCTCGTCACTTTCTTCCACGACTGTAGGTTGCCAATTCCTGAAATAAGAGATTTCGTATATTAACATCACCTACTCTTTTTCCTTTTGTGATGAGATAGCGACAGCTTCGATATTCTTTTCATGTCTGGAATCCCTAAAAGCATATGAAAAAGTAAGAGCTAATCATACTGCAAATACATATTTAAAAATCATCTAATATTTTCAAATACTTACTTTGACCTAGCATAATTGTTCCTGAACCATTCAAAGGAATTGAAGAGGACTCCGATAGTTGATGACGTTGATCTACTTCATCAATTCTTCATCAAGATCTGAAAGTAGATTCAGAAAATATAGAAAACTATATATTAATAAAGAAATGAAAAGAATTATTAACTGAGAATTCTTTCATATAGGTAAATTATTTATATAAAATGTTAAACTAATTATAAATCTTCAGATGCAGTATAAATTTAGCTCTAATAAATGCAATGGATTTTTCTAGCTAATCCTCATAATTTTGTTCATTATACACTCATAATGTAGACTTTATATTTAAATACCAAGAAAGTAAAATATATCAAAAGGCTCACCTCTGGTTGGAGTGTACTCACCCTGCTAAATCCCTGGACGGTGTTCTTCTCCGACTATCTCCCTGGATGGAGTTCTCCCAGTCATAGAAAACTAGGGTCAAGTAGGTAAATTGCGGCACTTTAACTAACTGCGGTCTCTTATCTCAGAAACATAAATAACCATCATGACTTCAAGGCACTCGTGAAATGGATAGAATCTATCATAAATTGAGCTTAAATTATGATGTTCAACAATTCAGTATATAGCTAAACTAATTTCAGAATGATTTTGAGACTCTCTTAATAGGGTCACAATTAGAAATTAAAGAACCGAATTTGGCTGTGTAACCCTACCTATAGGTACACCAACTAGTTTTAAAATATATAGATTATCAGACCACTTTACTTAAGATACTAGGATAAGTTCCGAAATATCGGACGGCTCCACATTTTCGGTCGCGTAAGAAAAACTATATTAAATTAACTTTTATTTTAATTAGGTAGCTATATACTATATTTCATACGTGACCGAAAATTTGAAATCGCCTGATAATTTGGAACTTACCCTATTCTGAGGACAGCGCAGTAACTGCCTATAATAACATATAATAATAATATAGGAAAATTAGTTTGGATATCAGTTTACAAACTGGAAGGCAGTAATCAAAATTTATTATTATAAAAGTTATATACTGATAATCAGCTCTTCAAATAACTACATATATAAAGCCACCAAACTATCAATCACCAATATTTCAGAATATTTAGGCAGACATTTATCAATTTATTAATGGAATTAATTAATAATTAATAATCGATCGGCAGCGATAATACTATTTAATGCATATAACGCTATTGTTTGCACTTGAACTAAAATGGTATTGAGGAGCGTTCACATTCAACACGTAACACACTTGAAACAAGATTTGAACTGAAAAGTGTCAGCCGATTAATTGGCTTTGAGGAAAGCATAAGTTGCCACATACTCATTTGATTGAACTCACACCTAAACTTAAAAAAAAGTAGCACTAACTCTCATAGTAAGTTAATTTATACACCAGATAAATAAGATTAACAGTCTTTGTGGGTTACATTATCACACTATGTCATAGTTGTTTTAACTCTTACCTAAACTTACAAAAAAGTAGCGCCAACTCTCATAGTAAGTTAATTCATACACTGCAGAATACACTGGATTAACAGTCTTTGTGGGTTACTATAACACACTATGTCATAGTTGATTTAACTCGCACCTAAACTTAAAAAAGTAGCGTCAACTCTCATAGTAAGTTAATTCATACACCAGATACATTGAATTGACAATCTTTGTGAGTTACTTCAACACACTATATCATAGTTGTTTCAACATATGTTCAAACTCTCAAAATGTAACTCCAACTCTCATAGTAAGTTGATTCAATCCATAAAATGATTTGAATTAACTATGTTTGGTGACACACACGTCATAGTTGTTTTGACACACATGAAAACATGAATATAGTCAAACCAACTCACGTAATAAATTGATTCAAAGCATAAATTGTTGACCCATTAAATATGAGTAAACTTTTTTCTCTGTGTAACTTTGAGAGAATTGGTTAGATTACTCCTTCATAAATCAATATCCCAATCAATGGTAGTGACCATAACCGAAATGATAGCGGAGCATCACCAACTTTACATGAATCTTTTCCAAAAAGACTTGCGTCTTTAGCATCATCATATGGTGCATTATGGCATGGTGTTAAAGAATACTGGTCCTTTATCCCATAACTGGAGTATGCGGTTCGAATCCAAGCATCTAATTAGTAAAACTTACTCACAAATTTCACATTCAACTAAAAACATATGTAAAACTTTTTCCGAACGCCATTCTTTCATTAATGCCCATGACATAAAATTTATCCATGAACAGCCAAGTAGAGATCTTTATGAAGTAGGCCCAAATGTAAAATGTTCTAATTCAGTGAAATGGATTGTCTTTAGAGGAAGTAAATTTGCTGTTGGTTGCTTCATTCAAGTTGATAATGATATGCCTACATTTTATCAAATTAATGAAATAGAAGTGGTGGATGAAAGACCCAAACTGTTAGTCAAGGCTTGTCAGACACTGTGCTACGAATAACACATTGGTGCTTTCCGTGTATTGTTGGAAGACAAGACAGAATATTTTCAGGGGCAAACTTTGATTGAATGTAATGTCATTCCACTGTATATAGAAAGAAGTGGTCAAATATTTATACCTTACATGTACTAGCTAATAAGTAATATCTAAGAATGTGAAATAATTGTAGTATCAATTAGGCCCCTTTCACACGAGTCACTCAGTGATCGTCACCACTGAGTGACTCGTGTGAAAGGGGCCTTAACCCTTCTACGCGAGTAAGACACATATATCCCAAAGTAATGACCATACTTCAAAGTTTGGCAGGCTGTTTTGTAAAATTAGTTCACACAAAATTTTCAAAATCGACCATCATGAGCACAAGCAATAGTTGCTTGTTTTGAACAGTTTGTATGATCAGTTTTGAACTATTTGTATTAACTAATTTTACAAATCAGCCTGCTTTACTTTGAAGTATTGTCTTTACTTTGGAATATATGTGTCCCACTCGCGTCGAAAGGGTTAAAGATAAATGATTATATGCAGGGTATGTAGTTGCAGTTTTTTGTCAACTTGTTATAGCTAATATGATCTCAAATAATAGCTTATAGCTATTTAATGTGCTGTGAAAGGATTATTATTGTTTTAAATATTTTATTTAAGTTTGATGATGATGTTGCATTTAGAGGTAGAAAATTGTTCATTTCTATTTTTTTTAATTTTTACATATTTCTTTTTTGTGTTTAGCGAGTTCTGGAATTTGTGATTTTCTATTAAATATTTCTCATTAATTTGTAGTTTTATTACAGTCATATATGGATACTTTTTTCAAATTAATGATTATAATATTTAAATTGAACTAACGTAAGAGAGCTTTATAGCTCTATATCAGTATATTTTACTCTTGGTGCTAATTTACTACTATACATATGAATTTGATTAATATAATATTTTGCAATTGAATCTTGTTAAAGTATATACACAGCTATGCATGTGTTTAAAATATAATACATTTCTACGAAATTGCAGGGTATTATTGCAGTTTAATGATTACCTTGTCAGTGAAATATTCACTTTAATAAAGTTTAAATAGATTGACTGTCAGCTGTGGTTCAATTTTACTGCACGCAAGCAACTTTAACCCACAGCTGTGGTTTAAATAGCTTGTATGATGGTAAAATTGACTGTCAGCTGTGGTTTAATTTTACTGCATGCAAGCAACTTTAACCCACAGCTGTGGTTTAAATAGCTTGTATGATGGTAAAATTGACTGTCAGCTGTGGTTCAATTTTACTGCATGCAAGCAACTTTAACCCACAGCTGTGGTTTAAATGATGCTAGATGTTGGTAAAATAAAGTACATGCATGTAGGTAATTTAACAATCTAATTTTATGTTGTTTGATGTAAACCACAGCTGTGGTATGGTTTAAAAACTACCAACATTGTGGTTTGTATGAAACTATATGTAGGTTTGGTCAACTACACATTTCTTTCAGTGTAAAGGCACCTTCATTATCCAAATCAGGGCAAAAGTTAATTGTTTGTTGAACACTGCTTTTTCAAGCTTTTAAACAATGGCATGCAGGGCTGCCTTGATTGAGTGGTCCTTCTTGAAAGCAAAGTGATTTAAGTGAATTTTTTGGTTGAGTCCGCCAATGCACCCACTCAGGTGCCAGTAGACCAGTCACTCCAAAACTTCCAGGAAGAAAGAGGTCAGAGTGTTCGGCTTAAAGGACTTAGCCATCAGATACGAGGGTTTCCCTGGTTTCAGGATAAAGACAGCCCTCGCGTTGCACCAGGTATCAGGAACATGACTCAGGCAGAGACTAGCTCGAAACAGTCTAACCAGAATCTCGCCCAAAGCATGACCTGCCCTTTGGAGCATAAGAGGAATGACCATATTCCCACCAAGTGATTTATAACGGTCAAAAGAACTGATAGACTTAGCAGATCTCTCCTCCGTAATGAAGTGATCGAATTGTCGTCGCACAAGTTCAGTTCTGGCAGGTTAAAGGATGAGTCATGGTCTATTCTTACACTACCGAGATAGTGGACGGACGTCATGAACTCCAGTGTCTCGCTAGAGCTAGTAGTGTACGTACCGTCAGTTTTCTGTAAAACGTCCAGTTGTACCTTCATTACTCCTTTGAGTAACTTACCGATTCTGTTAGAATCGTGTATGTTTTTGTAACTGCTGCAGAAGTTCCACCAGGAACTCCTTTTAGTTCTACGAATCATAAATTTATATGCAAGCTCAAGTCTTCGGTAATTAATCAAAGCACTCTGAGCATCTGTGTTGGATGCTCTGTTCCAAGCGGATTTGATCTATCTTCTCTAGGCCTCCAGTTCCGTGGTCCACCAATAGTTGGTTTCCCTACGGGAATTTGCAGCTCTTAAAGGGCAAGTTTCGTCCATGAGCGGAAATGAGTGCCGAGGTGACCGCTAAAGCGGCGTTGTCAAGTTCCTCAGGGGTACTGAGGTCACCTGGTACACACTCAACCAAATTATTTTGGCTGACTAATTCATATTGCTTCCAATCGGTACGTTTTATATTCCTACTCACCTTAGTGATGCAGTTATACTCCACCAAATTGAAGCAGATACATCTGTAGTCTGACAGGGATGGAGCACCTTCAACCCGCCAATCAGCTATCTCGTCCGCTATGCTCTCACTAGTGAAGCCAGCGTTAGGTCCAGGGCTTCCCTTCTGTTCAGTGCAACAAAAGTTGGTTCGTGCCCTCCTTTACATATCTCCAAATTTGTTGAGACTAAGTAATCCCATAAGGCTTCGCCTCTATCGTTATCATTGGAGCTATTCCATATAATATTATGTGCATTAGCATCACATCCTATAAGGAGTGCGATGTTACTATACTCACAATGTTGGATGAGACTCTTGACCTGCATGGGAGGCGGGGGATCATCTTAATCACCTGGCATGTTCACAGAGGAGCACAGACGGTGCCAATACTGCATTCCATAGCAACAGTGACCATATCATTGTTGGTGTAACCAGGAACAGACTATACGTTCAAGGATTGAGACGCTACTATGACTGCTCTGTTACGCAATTTATCACCCGCAGGTGCTTGGAAAACCATGAACCCCGAAGAGTTGATAGTGGCTAAGCCACCAAAAGTGTTTGACTCTTGAATAAAAGCCATGGTCCTCTACTCTCGTGTTCCAGCTTCCTCTGCAGTTCAAATGAGGCACTATAACATCGTTGCATGTTCAGCTGCCATCCATGAAAAACAGTCATGATGGGAGAAAAGGTCTGGCCCTGGATCTAGAATCCAGAGACCAGATTCAGACCGCTGGGACCCGGTTTCTCACCCACGACTGCCGATTGTACGAGACCAGACGGGCTGCCAGTGGGAGAGTCATCCAGATCCCCAATGGTGGAAGATACCTCAGCACCTACAGACGGGTCTGCAGGTGAAGTGGAAACCACCATACCAGAAGCAGCTCCTCCATCACTGTTTGCCAGGGCTTTCAGTGATGGGGGGGGGGGGCATCTGCAGAGCCTTCAGCCGTTGTAAAGTATCATCTTCAACAGCAAAGATGCAGACGCGACCACGAATATGGTTTTGGCCAGTTGGTGGCGCCTCACTGGTGAGATGCGGACCTGCCACACGTAAGTTCGTGTTGTACGCCTCCAAGAGCTGAAGGAGATCTTTCCTGCTCTCAGCCACATCCAACGGAACCCAAGCGGTACATCTCTTATTAGGAGGCAAGTCACCCGGCCCATTACCCAGTAAGACTTACGGGATCCGGGTCCTGGAACCATCTTCTTTTCCTCTTCCTTCAACCACTCAAATGAATGTTCGTCCGAGCAGATTACCCGTACTTAGCCATTATGGTGAGTACAGTTCTTTACATGGACGGGCCACTCAGGTTTACTGCGTGCTCGATCAAGGACTCTTTTGTTGAGAGTCCTTTTCAAAAGAACAAACTCTTCCAGAGTAAGCGTATCATCACTGGAGGTGGGTCCAACATACAGTGAAAGGGTACTCTTAGCTGCCTCAGAAAACGTTAGGCCTTTGACCTTCCGAACCTTCTGGGGTGGCTTTTGAGAAGAGCCAGGTGTAGAACCTAAAGATCGCTTCCTACTGAAAAGTTTGATATGTTCCGACACCTTGGGTTCCTTAGCTGAGGTACTCGGTCCAGTAGTCGTTTAAATCATTAGACGTTCAAACGTCTTCCTTGCATGAGACATCTGCTTTCTCAGACAATTCTTCTGGCCTGGATCCTTTGCTGGATTCTGACCATCAGAAGTCTGAGGTTGAGAACTAGGGTCAGAAGCCAAAGCTTTTTTCCCTGGTTGGGTGATCTCGGCAGCTTCGCCACGACGATCTTCCGGCGCTGAGGTGTTCCAGATCTCGAAGGATCGGCGTCGCCCTCAGGCCGGGGTACCGGAGTAGCATCAGGTAGCAAGTTACCTTCCGCATCCTCCTTGTATGTTAGGACTGAAAAAATACCCAGGGAAACCATATAACATAGGATAGAATTCAGGGCAATGGTTCTCAAACGGTGGCCCAGGCGCTCCGGTGCGCCCTGGAGCATTCCCAAAAATGGAATCAAAATATGGAATTATACCATTTCTTAACGATAGTTTTGCTCGTTTCACTAAAAAATTATGTTAATTATAATATTTTTTTCAATATCATAGCTCCACAAACACGGATTTGTACAGGGTCTTTAAAGAGAAACTGCAAATATGAAATAGCTAATTTGCCCATTTAATGTAGACTAATTTGTATTTTAAATGTCTCGTTTTAGAGGTGATAAAATGCAATTTTACGTTATCCACAATTTTCAGTACGCCTACCTTGGATGACATGCTCATTTGTTCAAACGATTTACATTAATTTTGAAGCGATACGGCTGATTTCAAATCAAAGATGTCTTGCTAATTTTAGACAACCACGAAAAGTGTTTCGTGTGAAGAACTCCTTCAAACAAACGAAATGAACGATGCTGGCCTTGGTCTTGGTGTACTCACATGAGACTGATGAACAGAAAAGACATTGAGGCGAAAAAATTATGGCATGGGTTGGTCACATCGAAGGAGAAATTTTAGGTGTGTATTTGTATAAAGATGAAAATGGAAACGTACTCAAAATTAATTAGAAATCATATGGAAGGATGGTGAAAGAACATGTTTTCCCCCGTTTAACGACAGGTATACGAGGAAACAATGGTGGTTCCAACTAGATGGAGCAACTACCTCACTGTTCAACAACAACATGGAAATTTAAATAATTCCCAGAGAAGAGTCTAAAGAAAACGTACAAACAAATTTTGTTCGCTTTGGCAACTGCATGGAAGTGGGCCAGGTGTACGAATAATGGAGGAGTGTGTGTGGGGGGGGGAGATTTGGATTATTTGTGTGTTGTTGTGTAATAGCCTCCTGATTTTGGTAGATGGCTTCGTCGTAACCAGGGAGGACCTTTGGTTCCCCTGAAGTGACCTGATGTTGTATAATAGCCTTCCATTCCTGGTGGATGGCTTTGTCGTAACCAGGGGGGACCTGTGGTTCCCCCGAAGCGACCTGATGAGAGTTCTTTGTTTACTCTATTATCTCCGTAACTTTTTTACTCAAATTCTACTTGCGCCATAGTCTAAGGCCCTATGGGGTTAGGTCCTACAAAAAACTTTAGAGGAACTATTCTGTTCAGCTCAAAATTCCTAAGATCGTATAGAAAAGATTTTTTCGAATTTCGATCTATAACTTTTTTTATTTAGAAGAGAAAAACTGAAAAATGGAAAAAAATCATTAAAATGAAATAATAAAATATTAAGATCGAAAATAAAAAAATAGCTTCTTGACGACCTTATGATATTAGTATAGAGAACTTAAACTTTTCGGGTGGAGGTCCCGAAAAACAGATTTTTCAGCCCCAACGGGAGATGGATGCCTCGAGATGTGAAAATTACACCAACAACTTCAAAGATTTGGAGCATTTTACACATTATATCAAAATCTTAGCTCAATCTGACGAGTATTATTGATATATTTATTTACATAGTAAATAAAATTTTGTCGTCATTAAGTAGGACAATCAGTCCTTCAATATTTGAGTTTCCCTGAAAGTCTCTGTACTGCACGTATTTGACACACGTAATAAACGACTGTTTTTGAGCAACTTGTCAACACCATCCAATACTAGGAGGTGTTGAAATTAGTGCTTCAGTACCTTAAAAGTTATTCTGTACATAACCTGAATAACTGACTATCTTGATAAATAGAAATTATCGTCAAAAACATGGAGGAAAAATTGACCCATTCCAAGCGGCGTGTTATGGTGTGCTGATATATTTAGTATCTCCCGCTCTTCCAACAAGCAAGACATTTGATCAGATAGTAACTGTTTTGACAAATCATTATTCACCAGCTAAAAGTGAAATAGCAGAGCGCTTCAAATTTCTGCGCACAGAGAAAGGATTAGTTGAATCAAATCAAATTTGATTTGTTTTGACTCTTATGAATGGGTTATTTTTACGCCTTCCTATGTGATAAGTTGCCGGGTTAAAACAAAACAGTCGTTTTGACTACTCACTCCTAAACTTTAAAAAAGTTGCGCAAACTCGCATAGTAAGATAATTTATACACCAGATAAATTGGATTAACAGTCGTTGTGAGTTCCTATAATACACTCTGTCATAGTTGTTTCAACATACTTTAAAATTCTCAAAAAAGTAACTTTTAACTCTCATAGTAAGTTGATTCAATCTATAATATGAATTGAAGTGACTAATGTTTGATGACACACCATGTCATAGTTGTTTTAACACACGTGAAAACATGAATATACTCCAACCAACTCACGTAATAAATTGATTCAAAGCATAAATTGATGACCTATTAGATATGAGTAAACTGTTTTCTCTGTGTGATAGGAAGGCAAGGTAGTTTTGAATCTATAGTGAAATATGTGGCAGGTTCAAAAAAATTAGTTGCTACCTGCAATTACGGTTCGTTCTCAGACAATGCACTAAAAGATAAATTTTTTGAAGGTATTGCAGACATCAGAATCCAGCGTGAACAACTACAGAATTTTTTTTTTAATTTTACATCGGCAGTTTAAACTGCATTGTCATTCGAACTAACAAACTAATAAGACTGCAAATGAGCTGAAACACGTTGAAGAATCCTCAGTCATGAAGATTATTGCTAATCAAGATAAGGAACGACCTAACTTCAATAATCGACGGGAGAAATCTAGTAACAACATGGAAAGAAAACATGTTACCGATGTACGGGCTAACGGGCTATCACCTATCGGATAAATGCAGATTCGAAACATACCAGTGTTAATAACTGTAAGAAGGTTAGGCATTTAGTAAAAGCATGTAAAACTGCGAAGGTAAATACACTGGACATTAGCCACTGTTAAAAAAAATCTGAAAAGTTTTCTCTTTATGGCTCTATAGTAACCCATAGGGGCTCTATCCTGTAGCTGTATGTGGTGAAAGGGAAAGAAGGAGGGTGGATTGTCCCTAGTCCCTGAACTGTTGTAATTTGGAATATGGATTGTGTTTTTTCTTTTCTACCATGTTTATCATTTTTTAAACGCTACTTGCAGTTTTGCAGGATAGCGCTAGGGTTATGCTCTTCAACTACGAAGTCTTAGATTTTGTGTTATGAAGGCTAGTAGGCTTCATTCACGAACACCTCCATTTTCCTCGTTCATCCGTAAGTACAGCCAACGTTTCTTGTGTCCCTTTTCGTCACATTCCTTGGTAAGAGACTGCATTCACGGAGTAGCTTTCTGCATTCATAGGCATTGTCACCGACGGATGTAAGTGACTTTATTTATGGAGCCACTTTCGTTTCTGACTGTTTCTTTCCGTTCCTTGTATTTAATTTCCTTTTGACGTCAGCGATATGGTCTTTATTTCCGAAGCAGAAGTTAAACCCCTACTGAATCATTTAATGTCTTTGCCAATTCTAATTGTAACTTTCAATAAAATATAAGGTAAAAATGCGTTACAGCTACTACTTATTTTGTTGAAAAAAATTAAGTCACTCAAATGAATGCACTTTCACCAATATAATTAATAAATTATATATCATTTATTTTCAATCGGCGACGGATTGTCCGGGATTGAATTGTCTGGCGAATAATTTCCGCTCACCAATATTAACAATGTAATGTTAGTTGTTGCTTGAATAACTATTATTTTATTAACACTCTAGATTCTGAATCATGATTTTTCTTCTAATTGTATCTTGTTTCATTTTTCTAAGAACCTTATTATTATCATTATAATTTGCTGTTAGCTGTGTTAGAAGTTTTTGTATAATAGAAGTTTTTACATTTAAAGCATATTAATAATTTGTCGTTGATTTTAAATGTTCTGAGTAGAAGTTTGTAGATGTTTTCTCTTTAGAAATTAATGAAGTTGCTGAAAAGATGACGAAAAAAGTCTCTTTAAAAAGCAAAAAATATACATTGTATTTCTTCATCAGAACATAAGTTTTAATGGAAAACTAATTTGAATTAAAAAATAGAACGGAACAAAAATATGAGTATTTTGTTGAACTAATTAAAGCAGCTGCAATGTTTAATTAGACAAACTTTATATAAGTAAAAATAGCTTGAATGTTGAAACTGATTATGAATGTGCATCATTTATGTACCTTTGGAAACATTCAGCATACAGGTGGTGTCTATATTTTTGTTAGACCTTGTATATATTATATGTTCTAACATATGTTTGTTTAGAACAAGTAAAATCCACAAATGAAAAGTCTTTATGCAGGAACTTTTTCCTTTCCTCCATTTTCTCGTTTACTATTAAATTCATTTTACAATTAAAATGAAACATTAAATTTCTTGAGGAAGCAAAAAATGTTTGCTTAAGAAGCAAAAATATCTATGTTTTGAAAGTGAATACTCTCATTTCGACCGTTTATTTTCTTATAATTTCAATCATACATTTTTTTCATTTTGCTAGTTGATATTCTGTTCGTTTAATCATTGATTTTCTTCTTATTTCAATCTTTTAATTTTAATTCCATTTTAATCGTTAGTATCCTGATCATTGTAATCGTTTGTTTTTCTTTCAATATTAATTATTATTGATTTTCTTATCATTATATTCGCCTGTTTACTTATTATTTTAAGCCTTATTTTATCATACGACTTTAATCGTTGACTTTCTTCACATTTCACTTATCTCTTCCATTAGTTTTTGTCACAATATTTCCTTTTCACACATAATATTCCCTTCTTTAGTGAGGACAATATTTTCCATCTACTTCCCAAGGAAAATGAGTATCAGTCACTCACTCTCTCCGATATCAACTAAAGTAATTACTTAGCTAAAGTAATTACTTAACTTAATTAACACTCCAAACTGGTGATTTAGAACTCCATATAGATGGAGTGAAGCTCATTAGAGTTAATTTGAAAATAGCTTTAGAACCTGTGTGAATAGATGTGAATAATTTAATTCATTAATAACTAAATATTTTAGTGATTAATGGAAATATGATAGAATTATTTGGTTATTTATTATGAATAATTTCTTGAATTTCACACAAAAAACATTTTCATCATTATTTTGATATCAAAATATCTAAATTAATATAAATTAATTTTCACTAGCGCCTATGAAAATAACTTTAAATATTTCAAATTTTAAAAAGTATCTTTTAATAATTTCAGTGAACGCATTTAAAAATTAACGAAGTATTTATTTTGATTTCGATTCATTCCAATTTTATTCATTTATTTTTTCCTTTTCCTAAACTTAATTTAATATTGATCATTTTTTCTATTTTTATTACAATATGAGAGTGCATATCTTTATGAATAGTTTATCTTATCAAATACTTATTTATAATTTTATGTCCCCTCATAAATGGAGCTGTCTCTTCCAAATTGTTCACTAATAATATAATTATTTTTTGGCTGAATTAAAGCAATATCTACAGTTTGTTTTCTTCATTGCTTTCTAAATAATTATTAGTGTTTTTTGTATTATTATACAATTACCATATACATATTTACAAATCATACCTTTACCTTTTCAAAAAATAATAACAGTAAAAATAATATTTTCTGTACTATACATATAGTACAGAAAAATAAAAAGACAGTTTATCGTTCAGCTAACCAGTTTATATACTTCAAGAAAACCCCATGAATTTTCAAGTCAAAAGGTATTTCTATTAGTAATTTCCATACAAATCCATGCCATATTCATTTCTATTGACATCATACAACCATAAGTTCAGGTATTGATAATAGTAGCATATTACAAATAACTTTTTTCTTGATAATATTTCGCAGGCTAAGATTTTCGTTCCATAAAGTATGTTCATTGGACTGCTTAATTGTATGTATTCCAAAAAAAAAACATATTCGCTCATATTATTTTATTAGAAGTTTCCCACAATTTTAGTTTCAATTTTTTCAACTTTATGTTGGAGATAAATTAGCCTTTCATTTTTTGTCCCGTTACTTGAAACAAAAGTGCCTAATTAAATGCATGTAAATAAATTCAATTCCCCTAATTGGATGTAACTTTCGTATGGTAAAATTTCCATAGCAATAATTACAATCCGAAAATAATATTTTAGTGGATAAGTATGGAATTAGTGAGAAATTATCCTACGAAAAACTGATCTGCTTACTATTTTTTTGGGGAGGATATACAAATAAGAAAGTAAATAGGATAGACTAGATATAAATTATTTAGCAAATGAATGATATATATTCCATGTGATATATTGGACAGAGCATTCCCGTATTTTCTGAATTAGATTTATAATAGGCAATCTTCTTTAATTAATAAGCAGCAGATCATTCATTGTTGTCGAATGCAGTATATACTTGTTGTAAAATACCATAATTTCAAACTGACCGTCGAGATTTTAAATGACGATGGAAGAATATAGATAAAAATGATAGCCAAAGACGATGGATAAAGTTATTATTTCGCTTTATGATTGATTACGTTTGGATTTCATCGAATCATTTATTATCATAGATAATTGATCTTTCTCTCTTCAATCACAATCACCTATCGAAAGCCTCGACTTACCATTTTATTTTCATCTTTTTGACACAAACTCTACAACAAAGATAAGCATAGTTTAATTACCAACAAACAATTAACTTCTATTAAATTCATTTCAGCTTTTTTGTGCAATATCCATTATTTCTAATAATACTAATCTTCAGTCTGAGCTTTAATATGATTATTTTCTATTTTCCCTTATTATACAAATACCTATTATGATGATGGAAATCAAATTACTAAATCGCAATGTTTCCGTATCTGGAAAAATTGCCACACGATGAAGATCAAAGCTGACTCTGTCGGACATAATCCTGTTCTATTTAATATTTTTTCTCATGAAGTGTCTGTCTGTGTGTGTCACTTGATTTGTAACACATTAATGCAATTGCATTTAATATATATTTTAATTAAATAAAAAGGATATTACTGCATCAGAACTCCATTACATTACCCTTATTCCTGGAATGAAGACTTGATATTTTAGATTGACAATGCATCAACAATTATGAAAGTTTGATATGTGATATTATTGAAGAACAAATCGGGTGAAAAGTCTATCCAATATTTTGTAAAGTGGCATAAAATTCTTAACTTACTGAAACATAATATTGTCTTTGTAAAAATCAATAGTGATAAAATGGTCTACGACTCACAGTGGAGATAGATCCTTGACCAGATATACCCTAATTAACAACAAATTATTCAAGTGCTAGATGTATCCTTCTCCCTATTCATCAATTCATTTTCTTCTTTAGCATCAATTAGTGGGTAACAAATAAGTTATTGAGAGAAAGCAATCAGAAAGTCTTCTGGAATTCAATTGGAAGTTGCCACTATGAAGAGGCGGAAAGGAAGAACTTCCAGCTTAGAAATTTAATGAAACTTTCACGATAATTCATTGATGTGAAAAAAGTTCTCTAAAGTCACCTGATTGTTCTGGAACTTTGATATTGGATAGCCTTCTTGAATGTTGGAACAAGCGCTAAGGATAATGGTTGTAAGACTCTTACGTATGGCAGCTTTGAATGATCCAGAGAGAAGAATTACGATAATTCAACACCTGCATTTGACTGTTAGAAATTCCATGAAATCAGTTCACAATGACAAAGTATTCTATTATTTTTATTCGATTACAAATCATTTCATATAAAAAACGATTAATAAATTGAAATAAATTAGCCACTTTGCATCATGAATTAGATTGAGATAACATAGAATAGTTTACGAAAACTTCTTAAAAATAACTTAATATTCTGACAGATAAAAAAATGATTTCTATATTTAAGAAAAAAAATTTCATAATAAAGCTGCCATCCATTTTTTCGTATTATTTAATTATTTAATTATATTCTTGTCATTTCAATATAAATCGACCATTTTAGAAAATATATATTACATATTTGGTGAGAGAATACTATCATTCCTAGTTTTGAATTTGATTAAAAAACGGTATCCGGAAAAAATCCCCCGGAGGAAAAATTCCCCCGACGGAAAACATCCCTCACGGAAATAATCCTCCCGGAAAATATCCCCCCGGATAAAATCCCCCCCAGAAAACATATTTGTGTCCTATTTCTCAATTGATAGTTATATATCCCTAGTTTTAATCCTTGACCATAAGTCTCAAGCTAAATGTATAATAAGAAACTTCAAATTTATGAGACGTATACTATTGTGTAGTCACTGTAGCTGTAGACTCGTAAGATTGTAGAAGATAAAATTGGTAATATTTAAATAAGTTAAATTTGGATATAATTTGTACGAAATTTTGTTTATGTTCATTACTTGTTTAGTTAAAATCAATATATTGCTGCATCGTTTATTTAAGTGGTAATACATATGAATGACTATTTCTGTGCCTTATTTGTCTATTGATAGTTTTACATGTATATCGCTAGTTTTAATAATCTACAATCACTCTATAGTTCAACAGTTAACTAGTTTCTTTCTACTGTATATATATAATATATTATGTTTCGTGTATTTATGGTTAATTAATTGTCACAATCACCAAATGTATAGTTGACTTTAATTTAATTTTAAATGGGTAAATCTTCTACGTCAAATTTTGCAATAGAACAATCATTTCAAGAATTTTGCTTAGAGCAACTTAGTGCTGGTAACACTCCTCTGAAGAATCGCAAATATCAAGATTTTTTATTAGACTGCGCAATGTTGTAGAAAAATATGACGAATATAGTTCATTTATAAAGCTATATTAAAGCCATAACATACACTTTAAACTTTCAGTTTTATACAGCCTATTTGCAATTTTCAGATTTTGTAACATTAGTTTGCTACAGTTTAAAAACTTTATATTTGTCTATTGAAACTGTTGCAATTAATTTGATAATACAAGTACAAGCTTTTTTCTGATAGTGTTTTTTTCCTCTTTTGTATGTATGTATTTTTGGTAAGAAATGGATGAAAATATTTATTGCATATTCTATTTTTGACTAGAGGATATTCTTTTTTTCGTTGATACTTTCCGGGGGATATCTTCCGGGGGGATTTTTTCCAGGGGGATTTTTCCTCGGGAGATTTTTTCCGGGGGATTTTTTTTCGGGGGATTTTTCACTCGGAGGATTTTTTACTCCGAGGGATTTTTTCCTTGACCCAAAAAAACAGAGCAGAAGTAGGCACACCCGTGCGTGGAAAATTGCCACCGGGAAAACTGCGTCTGGGAAGATTGACCCTGGGAAAAACTGCCACTGTGGGATAATTGCCACTGGGAAATTTTCCACTGTGGGGAAACTGCCACTTTGGGAAAATTGCCACTGAAGAAAAAGGCCATGAGGAAAATTGTCCCTATATAATACATTAACATTCAAACTGAGAAAATAATAGTCTATACAAATTAAATATCAAACTGAAAACAAAATAGTTTGAATTTTTTGTAAATAAATATGCACACTGCATTCATTGCTGTTTAACAAATTAAATACTCTCATATATAAATTTTACAAATAAATACTCAACCTCAGAACGACCAATGCATGGGCCTGATAGACCCGTTCCTCTTAAAGTATTTATGCGTAATTTAAAAAGTAATTAATTTGAGTTATTGAAACTCATTGACTTTCAATTTTGTGACGTATTTATTTATCGCAAAAATATCATTGAGGTTAATGAACCATGTTTCTTTTATTTACTTATCTTTTTTATCATATCTCATCATGCACACTTTGCGACACAATCGCAACAGGAATTTTAACGTTACACTATAGTATAATGGACCTCAAAAAAGACACCCAAATTCAACCGCTCATATTTATCAATCTTGCAAATAACGTTCAATTGGTAAAACTTTTCTTTATTGTTACTATTTTGTGAATGCTATTTTTCACTTTTTCTGAATCAGTTAATTTAATATTATTGTGATAAAATAGAATACAGTAGTATCACAATTTTGTATAGTTTTTACCTGGAAAACAGTTTTATGCAACTAACTTTTTACCTCCGTTTTTCAATTCAACGCAAATAGAAAAAATATTACCAATTTTATGTCATTTGCAAAAGTAAGGAAAAACATTTTTCTGAACATAAATAACGCAAAAAAATATATTTCTTTCCTTTTTCCTTTCTTGTGATCCATACTGAATATAAGATTAAACATTATAAAGATGCAACGTACATTCTAGTGCCACAAATGTGAATGAGAGAATATATTTGGATGGCAAACTAGTAGAGTAGCTATACATGAATGATTTAATCCTTTAAGCGAACAATTGAAAATATAGAGACGAGATTAATTGAGTACCAGCACACTCCCATCCACCGACGAAAGAAACTTGTCAAAATGGGATATACTCATTGTACAGTATATATTGAATTCTAGTACCTATGATGTTTGTTATTTTCAGAAAAAAAATCAATATTAATCTATATATATAGATAATATTATTCATATTTTCTATCATTTACAATAAAAATGAAATTACAGAAAAATAATAAAACATTAAATAATATTCATTTATAAGAACCTTAAAAACATGCGATTATCATATTGAATGAATATCAATCAAACCCTACTTCTACCATGTCCAGAATGGCTCAGTGGATATGTTGCTGCCTTCAATAATTCTTCATGAGACTACAGTTGAAGATTCGAGTCATGGACACACCGCTTCATTTTTTCTCCATTTCTTCCAAAAATATGTAACATTAAACTAATCGATATGAAGCCAAACGCACGTATACACAATATGATATAGAGTAAAAATAAAATTGTAATTGCATATTTCAATTTTTAATATACAGAGATATACAATTATACATCCCTCTCCGGTATCACGTCTTGTTTCCCTCACTGTCCCACGTCTTACAACGAAAGAGATTAGACGTGGGACATGCGGTTGTCTTTCGCTGTCCCTCGTCTTTCAAGACGTGGGTTGACGTCTAACAGCGAGGGACCCATGTGCAAACGTCAAGGGTTAGACCTCTTTAAGACGTCTGAAGTCCCCCGTCCCACGTCTTTTACCACGTCTAAAATCCCTTTATAGTGATTGGTATTAGACAACTTAGAACGAGGGACAAACTGCTTTTTGGTTAGCTGGGTATTTTCGGACTGATGACAAAACTATACATAAAAATTACTATTAACCTCTATTGTAATTTCTTTTCTTTCTTACGGGTGTATACTATATTGTTTCAGCTCCATATTTTAGATACCCATAACTTAATAGTTAATGAAAAATATTAAACAAGGTAAATAACTTATAAAGAAACAGTCAACCCGTTTAGCATATTAAATTTTCTATAACGGTTATCGATATATAGGGAAGAACCGGGAGCATTTTGACTGAGGGATGGTTTGGCAACTCTTTTAAACATGTTTATAATTGTTGGAACTACTGCTTATTGTTACTGAATGTGTGCAACGTGTTAACCGCCAGCTATTTCAAAGATCGAATGCAGATATGTAGTATTTCGCCCCCGAGGGGTAATTTACTATTTTCTTCAATATTGATGTAATTTTTCGTGATTCAATTAGATCGTGTGTGGACTAAATGAATACGAAACTGAATCTTGTTCTCCAAGGTAATGAATTATATGTTTCGTTTGGTGTGTTTAAAAAATTATACAAATGAAATTAGAAAAATGGTGATGTTTTTAATTTTGAAGTGACATTTGGAATTAATCGGACACTATACTGTTTAGGTTGGTTCGGACGCTGTCCTAACCTTTCCTCTGCATACGATTTAGTCAACCATTACAATTTATTGAATTAATTCTTATTAAAAAGGACAATCTGATTTTAAAGTTAATTATTTTAATTGACATTAGCTGCAACATTAAATATTAGTGTCTTTATTTTACAGTTTGACAATCGTATTCATGCCATTTCATAATAAAATTAAAACTGATAGAGGTCGTAATAAAGAAGGTATTCAAAAAATATTTGATGAATTCCAAAAAGGTTTAACTGTCAGAAAAGCTGCTGAAATTGGAGGTAAAGCAAGATCTACACTTATGAACTATACTTTTAACATTCGATGAAATATTTAAGATGTAATTTACTAATTTTGGTGAATTCCAAGAAAAAGGAAATAGTTATACCCAAAGTAAAAGGCAATAGTTATACAATTTGCTCTTGATATATAGCTATTAAATATAAGGATAAATTCACAGTGATTACTCATGGGCTATCTATATTTTGTTGGAGAAAATATTCAATCATTACAATAATATTATGATGATAAAATTTCAAATACGATGAATTATTACTGTGAATAACAAGTCATTATGGTTTATTTCAATTAAATTAGTAGATCCAAATTCAACCCTGTTGTTTAATTATCTAAATTTCCAATGTTTTAACCATTTTTATGGTGCTCGAATCATCCTCACAGCTTGTCCGAAGTCTCCCTCTAGGAAAGAGAATTCGGACACTTGAATCTCTCTTACATTTTGTCTTATAACTTTCGAATGAAAGTTTAAACTGTAAAACAGTCACAATGCAAATTGAAGTAACATGATTTATCTACATTCAGAATTCTTCAATTAGAAAAATTCGAATTAGTTTACGGATTATTCAGTTTTTAACAACAACTGTCCGAATGCTGAGGTTCTCCCCTAGTCATTTTTTATCTGTTCTTATGAAATGTTTAAGATTAATTCGCCACGATAAAATTATATATTTACATCTGGCTATCAATGTTATTTAAAAAAAAAATGCGAAATATATCACATATACACTTTAAATTCATATAAAGCAATTCTTGGGCGAATTGTCCATGGACGATATGTCCGTGGACGGAATGTCATAGTCCCGTGAAATTAGCATCTTTTCTCTGATAGTACATCATCACAGTGACTCCTTTCTCTGATAGTACATAATGTCAATGACTTTAATCTGTATAGTGAGTAATCATAGTTACTCTTAACTCTGCTAGTACATCATCATAGTGACACTATTTTCTAATTGTATATAAAAAATTGACGATTTTCTCTGATTGAACATAAAACCAGTACATATTTAAATCTATATTTAATAATTATATGCTGATTTCCCTTGGCTCCATGCTTTGAACAAAATTTGAACGATGATGTATTGATAATTTAGAATTAGAAATTAAATTATATTCTGTTTAGCTATTTTCACGTCCAGCTTATTCTGAGAAGTGATATATTCGAAGAAAAGTTTTCTTCTCAGAATTAAACAACCTGTCAAGTTTATATAAAATGAAATACACTATAATTTTCTTCTCCAAGATCCATTATAAAATGCTTTCCACTACAATAAATATTTCTGTTTGATGTAAGAGGATTTGAAGACGAGGTCGTTTTTTTATTATTAGTACTGAAGAAATAATGAGAAGAGAAAAACTATGGGAAAAATGGATACTGTCAATAATTTTCTATTGATATTTCAATGTTTTATTCCTTCTGTTTCTAGTTGAAAGTTATGCTGAGATTGATATGAGTTAATCTATTGGATTAATCTCTAAACAGATTATTTGAATGTATTGTAAGACTGTTTTTGTATTCTCTTCCAATTAAATTAATAATTATCATAATACTGAGACCTATTCTTTATTTTTTTTGTTGAAATAAATAGCTTTTCTAAATAAATCTTAAATGATAGATCTATTTCTATGTTACTCTAATTTTAATAATCAAATAATATAATAAATATACGACTATACGTTCTTCCAATTCAAGTATTGTATTTCAACCCTAATGAGTTTGACTGTCAGAATCAACGGGAAGGTTTGACTATGTGTTATAAAAAACTGTCTTATTTATAAACCTACGGTACTGTATTATTTACAAACTGTTAGTATATATTCTTAACTAATGTGTACCAAATTTCAAGTAAAAATATTGAATATACAGTATGGGCCACAAAAATGTTTCCGCTTTTTCAAATACTTATAAATCGTTAACCAATGAACGAAAAATCTTTATCTCGGTCTCTTTTTCTCCGCCTCTTATTGTACAACATTTTTCAGATGATGAAGATTGTTTAAGAACAGGTGAGCAAAGAGTGAGGATGATTATTTATGTCATCGCGCAAAGGTTTTTCTTAGAGCTAATTCTGTGATTTTACTTGAAAAAAAAATTTAATTTTAGACAATATAATAAAGGGTGCTTACACTTCATCCTTGGAGGAAACTATTTGAAAATAGAACAGCTTCAGTGACAATTTGATCTTATTGAAATTTTCTCAAAGAATAGTCGTTCTTCGCTTGTTCATTGCATGGTTAAGTCCCGCTTCATACTTGCATTCTTAACAGCGCGGGAAAAGCTTTCTTAAAATGTGTTCACACTTGTGTTTTTCATCGCTGAAGTAAAATTTTAATGCGATTTTTCCATAAGCGATAAAGAAAAACACATTTTAAGAAAAGAGTTTTTTTCTGCGGTGTAAAAAATACTTGTGTGAAACGGGCCTTGACCATGCAATGGACAAGCGAAGATCGAATATTCAGAGTAAAAAATTTCAATGAGATCAAAATGTCACTGAAGTTCTTAAATTTTCTAATATTTTCCAAGGAAGAAATGTAAGCACCCTTTATAATATTCTTCACCATTATAATTTTATCCTTTTATTCATTGCCTTTTAGTACGTGAAATCATAGAGTTAGCTCTAAGAATAACCTTTGCGCAATGACAAAAATAATCACTCTCACTCTTTGCTTATCTGTTATTAATCTGTTTCCATCATTTCAAAAATGTTTTTAACTGGTAATAGTACAATAAGAGGCAGATAAAATGAGACCAAGATTCAGTTTTTTCGTGTATTTGCTAACTGAGTGGGCTGAACTGTGATTGGGTGAAGTGTGAATCAATCACAGCTTGCACCTGTTTCTTTACTCCATAAAAACGTTGAAAAATTCGTGCGTATTGGCTAACCAATCTGTATTTCTACGTTGCCACACTTCGCCAAAGTACAATTAATTCCATAATTAACGTGATTTACGCTGATGTACGCAAATACGTCATGAAAGGTCAGGTAATTTGAAGGAATGACATGGAAGATATGAAGTAATTTATAAAAGATGTGCTTAGAAAACACACGTCAAACTCATTAGGGTTAATAAATGTTTAAATATTTGTGGATTCTTGTTATTTAGAATATTATCACCTTATTATTTGTATTTATATTATTTCTAATTAGAACTTTTAATCATTGATTCTAATTGAGTTTGAAATTCAAATTCCATTTACATTGAATTTTATTGTACAGTATAATTCAATATACATAAACAGTTTCTTAAAATGTTGATTTTGATCGATGGGTAAGTCCTTATAATTCACCACTCGAAATATCTCATAAGTTTTTAAATAGTGTCATTAGGTTTCTATTCAGCAGTTAATAAAAATGTAATACATGTATGCATATAATTTTTAAATACTGTATTAGGATGAGAAAGTTCAATTGAATATTTTTATATTATTTAAATTTATTAACTGTAATGGGATAATAAGCTTTGACATGATTGCGCAAAATAAATGAGTAATTTAGATTATAGTTCACGATTTGGAATACAAATCTTTAAACATGATAGAATTTCTATATTATATATCTATCATTCATTTTTCTATTTCATTCGAATAATAAATTCCCATTATGCTCAGTTAATTATAATCTTTTTACTTTAATCAATGCATTCTTTGGAAAAGGCAAATTCACTCGCAGTACCACTCCAAGTCTCTTTATTTCTGATTGCTGGTCCTTTCAGGAAGCCAAGCACGTAATTCTGGGCCATTTTGAAATCTGCGGCCAGTCAGGGATGAATGCTTTCAGTGACTGCACTTCTTATATCTAGAGAGTGAATAGTCACTGAAGATCATCTCATGGTCCTTCAGTTGGAATAAATAATAAAATTCTATATTAATCTATACACTTGTCAGCGACAGAATTTCTACTGCTCTGATATGACCACCAATCTTCAGCTTAGCCCTGTTATCGAAGCTACTTTTTGTGATTTGAATCTCAAAAGTGGAATTAATTAATTGACTGTTAACCTTTACGTACAGTAGTGGACAATATATGAGGGTAGGCAAAAACAAGTTAGCTAAATCTTTATTTTCATAAACAGTACATTACACACATTATTGCAATTTTGCATGTATTTTCATATAGAACTTATATGTATTCTTATGAAAATTCAATGCATTTGGACAAATATTCTAGCAATTGTTCAATATTTCACTTCAAACAATAAATTTAGCTCTGATCAAAAGTTAGGGGAAGCCATCATAAACTTTGAAATATTCGCAGATATTGGCCATTAACATAATAATTTACGAATAATTATTTGCTTTATCACATTAATGAATCTTTTACCACGAAATTCTACTAATTTCGCACGGTATGAAGGAGTTATACTGGATTTATCCATTTTCCATTCATTTTCCAGAAATGTCCACAATTCTTCACATTTGTTGAGTTTCTTCTCATAGTTCAATCTTCAATTATTATCCAAACAATCTCAATTTGATTGAGGTCAGTGCTCTGTGAAGACCAACTCATTTTAACAATTTCTTCATCTTCTAATAGGGTCCTAACTTTTTCGGTTGTTGAGGGTCAGGTGCTTGTTGATAAGAGAGAGGATGTTGACGAAAGAACTGTTTTATACTTCTGCAATAACTCCTCCATGCAGACGAACAAATGGATCAGGTCAAGCAGTAAAAATAATCCTCCAAACCATCACACTACCTCCTCCGCACCTAATTGTTTTCTTGATGCAGCTCAGAGTTAACATTTCCCCTACTTTACGTTTTAGAACCAAAGATTTAACATTTCCCTATTAGAACCAAAGATTTCCAATTTTATTTCATTCATCACTAGAATGTAGTTTCGACCACTGATCAATCAACCAAACAACATGCTCATGATGAAACACAAGTAATACTTCCCGTTTCTTTTTATAGATTAAAAGCTTCGATGCAGGGACAAATGATTGCAAACCAACTTATTGAAGTCGAAGCGAAAAAGTTGACTGGGTCACTGGGACACCGTGCCACCAAACATGACATCCATTTCACAAGAAATTTGACCTGAAGTGTTGATCTTGCAAACTACCTTGAAGATTTGCATGATCTTCTCTTGGCAATAGTTTGGGAAGTCTACCATTCTTTAATGTGGAATCAATAATACCATACTGCTTATGCTGAGCCACAATATGTTGCACAATCCTTCTGGATTGTTTTCTTTAGCTATTAGCATGATTTTAGATTTGTTAAAAGACAAATTATTAAACAAAGCCAACGGTTGCAACATATGGGAGAATAACAATGACTGTATACAAAAAAAGGCTCGGTACTACACTGTAGTTCATGAATATAACCACTATCGCCTTCGTAGGGTCTTAAAAATATTGAATTTCAATTAAGTATGTTATTTTTTCGTGCCGTATGAATACTTTCTGCCAACTAATTTTCTAATTAAATCTCTGTAACTTTTGTTATTGATGAAAATTTGCTTTGATATTTTTTGTGTATCATTATAGATGTCAGATCTGAAAGTGTACAAAAATTTGGAATTCAGGAATTGATATTTTAGAAGTTATAAAGGAAAATGTTACATTTATCGTATGGTACGAATATTTTCTGACTCGACTGTAAATAATCTAATATTCATCTGATACATCATTGAAATAATTACTGATAATATTTGCCTGTGAATAATAAATATTTCATCACGATACAACATCTCATCGTTTCCAAACTCTGTATCAGTACACTGTACACATGCATGCCTTGAATACAGTAGTTATACGATCACATTAGTGCATATCTGCAGAATGCGCGTGTGCACGTTAACTGGGGAAGAGGGAAGGTGCCGTCAGCCAACCGGCTGAGTGTGCGTGAAGGTAATAACAATACTCCATACATAATCGTCTATTATCATAAATCGCCTTGATGTATCTGCTAGAATTTTTTTACAAATTGTCTTAATGTATTAGGCTGTGCCTCAAGCGATTTTTAAACCAATTTATCGAATATCTTTCAAAATATAAGAGAATCAATGAAAGTGGGCATCTGCCTGCCCAATCGTGAATCTTCCGTGCCTGAAAGTAGCGTGAAGGATAGGGTTAATACACTTCTGTTCACTTATGTATTCATTTACACATTTATCAGAAATAGTTGGATTTTTCTGTCTCCTTATATCATGAAATGGTTAAATAGTTCTTCAATTAAGTTCTTCATGGTTAAATATGGAATTTAAGTGCAACGTTTCTTTCATTCTAAATATGTACCATCAATGCATGGTCTTCTCTTTTGTCGAACTCTAGCGCAACATTTGTAACCCAAGCGCTAAATCCTCGCTTCGATTATAAGCGAAAAAAATTGTGCAAAGTCTCCACTTCAATGGAAACATTATATACGGGGTCATACATAGTTTAGCGCTGCACCTAAATGGATCACTTCCAGGGATAAGGACATGGAAAAGAAGTAGGGAGACTCTTTTTCACGGTTGAATGGCTTTGAGAGATAATCATCCTTGCGGAAGATCCTAAAGGATTTGCCTCAAAAGGGTTCGCCTTTTCAGATAGAATTGTAGAGGGAAAACCAATCGAATAATCTCTGTCAAAAATTTAAACCAGTTTGGTAAAAGAAAATACTCGCTCCGAACAGTTATTTTAAGAAGAATTTAAATAAAATGATATTATAAACACTGAAACGCAATTAATTAACTATAGAATTACTGTGAAATTGTGACATCAGAGAAAATAGTCACTGTTATGATGTACCATCAGAGAAACGAGTCACTGTGATGATGTACTAGCAGAGAAAAGAGTAACTGTGATGATGTACTATCAGAGAAAAGATTCACTGGATGATGTACTATATGAGAAAAGAGTCAATACATAATGCTAATTCTAAAAAATCGCAGTTTTCAAAACATTTCTATTACATTCAAATCTTACAAATTTGTTGTCGTATACCCATTCTAATTTCCAAATTTCGAAAATAATTACTGTTTCGAAATTGCTTCTTCGAAAATGAAACAGCGCTATGGACTGAGTTTTCATTTAGTAATCTGAGAAAGATACAGATTATGAACAAAATATCCTATTTAGTCAGAAAATACGGAAAATTAATGTTTATTTAGTCATGAATCATTACTCATATCATGTAATTCGGCGTAGATAATGAAATTTACTAGTCGAGAGACATGAGGAAATTGTCGTATCTTCTTAAACATATGGATATAAATAGGTATATGTGAACTGGTAAATATTAAATCTTAAGCTTACAGAGGTACTAACGAAACCTAAAACAGGTGTTATAATTCACCGTCCACACACACAAAAAACAATTCCGTCAAACTAACTCTATGAAGGGCTTTAATTGTTCGATCAATATGACGTTCAACAGACTAATTGGAGGGTTGAGAGGTAAAGTTGGGTAACTACGAAGTGTCGCTCTCCACGAAATGAAGCTTTTCCTCTACGGTAAAGTTAGGTGCATTCTTATCCAACTGTACTTCTAAACTAATAGAAAATATCTCAAACGGTGTACCTATGTGTGTTCTCACCCAACTACACCGCTCAAATAAAAGCTGTATTCTATTGCGGTGAAGTAGTGTGTGTCGTTCCACAACTTCACCTCTCACTGATTCAGTCAATGATATTTAGGTAAAGTTGTGTGTGTAGTTACCCAACTTGTCCTCTCAATAATCTACAGTCTCCTCGGCAGGCGGCGGGGGGGGGGGGGGATATCTATCTATCCATCGATTAGGAGGTGAAGTTGGGTATGTAAATGGATACCCAACTATTCTGGAATCGTACATATATTAAAAAAAAAAAATTACAGTCATTAGTTACGTAATGAGCAATAGCAATAATTTAATTAACATTATAAGCTGGTACCTAATACCTTATTGCTTATCATGAAGTAATTTAAAAGCACGAACACAAAACAATTACTACCTTTTGTTACTCATTCATGAATAACAAAATACACACACTATTATTTCTCATTTATATATATATCAAACTATAATTATTTTTAATAAAATATCATCGTAATATTCAATAGTTTACCTACCTACTGTTAGTGCAGCAATAATACTATTTTGATATATTTACTGAAACTTATAGCTTCTGGATGTATTCAACTATTTATAGATACTAATTTAGCAACCAATAATTTATCGATTACTTTTCATTAGGTATATATATATCTTCAATCTACCTAATCATTGATATGTTCAGATAATAATAACGTGTTGCATTTACTGATAATTTAGAAATGAATTAGGTAAGATAAAAATAATATAAATATAATGAATCAGTTTAAGTAATTAAAATATGTTTAGTGCATAGTGACAATGACACTAGTCATCTTTTGATGGATTGAAATATTGATTATTCTAAACCTAGGTATCTGAGAAAACTAGGTTTCAAAATTTCAGTAATGTAATGCAAAGAAAAAGTGATTAAAAATAAATGGTAATGTTAGCATAATAAATATCCAATAATTAATAAAAAATACTGCAATATTATAATGTTATTTACGTATCAAATAATAGTGGGTATTTATTATTTATTAATAATATAAATACGCTCATAAGACAAAATTATATAAGGGAGGGGAAGGGGTTGACAATATACTAGGAAAAAGGTAGTGAATGATAGGTACACTGAGAAACAAATCTACAATCAAAGTATGTACTAATATTTCTTTGTTAACTGCTAATTTATTTAATTTATTTATAACAAAATAGTATATAACAAATGCAATTCGTGTCTAGTTTTGATTCAGTTAAGGCGTGAGCACATGTACGTACGAATGTTCTTGTACAGTCACTTTCACCAGGCGGCTAACATTTTGTTTAAATGTGTCTGTAGTCCAGTCCACTGCTAATACATGCATATTCACGGATTAAGAGTATATAGAATGTAGTAGTGACAATTGAGACTGTTAGTGTACGCGACGTCATCACAGCAACACTTTAAAATTGAATTTAAGGCATTCGAAGAGTGTTTTATTATTAAAAATGTTTATTTGTTGCCAATATAAGAAAAGAGTAATGGTGTATTCAGTTATTCAAACTACTTGACCCTTATTTTCGATAAAATCTGTTGCCTTAATGACGTCACGATAACAAGTCATTCTGTTGTCACTACTACGTATATAGCAGTAGACCGAAAAACACACCTAATAATGTAGCTGAGAGACGTTGTTATAGTTCCAGTACTTTAACTTCCTTGACTTTCACTGACGATTTTATCGCACGTTATACTCATGATTAAAATAATAGGTATTATGATTATTAGTGTTGCATCCAGCTATGGTTAAATATTAGGTTATAATTAGAAAATATATTCAAGCTCTAAATTATTTTCAACTATGGAAGTTTATAATCTTTACATTTTT